>CM062840.1:6993993-7020282 GCA_031772345.1 Himalopsyche anomala
ATTTGACGACGATGGCGTAATTACTATTAATATGTTATAATACGAAAAATTTCTTTAATCATTTCACACAATAAAAATTGCTTTTCTTTTGGCTTTATTTAAATTAGCTTTTATTATTTTTTTAATTATGATTAACACAATGCTTTAATTTTTATTTTAAATTCTAACGTTTATTTATGCTTATCGAATTTTTCAACTACCATGCTTGCTATATATTTTTTTTATTATGAGCAGTTCTTGGTATTTCAAAACGTGGTCTTCGTGACATTTCAACATTAATTTATTCCTATAATATAACACGAATTGTGTTAAAACCTTTTTGACATAATAAACTTAATTAAAACATCAGGACATGAGCTTTCAACACAGCCTTTACTCTAATTAAATTAAGTTTATTCTAACGAATTTTCAAATGAAGTTACTTTTATAATATTCTGAAACCATAAAGCATCATTGAATAAAAATGAATACTGTGTTATATGGTAAAATAAATAAACATTTATTTGTCAATATACAAAAATGGAAGTAAAAACGATAAATAGCAATCAAATGTTTTTTAAAAAATAAGCAAAATTAAGGTTTAAAGATTACAACAATATGTTTGTGTCAGGAAAGAGTTACTTGTGAGCTAATCAATTTTATACATCATTTGTCATATCTGTCATGGAGTGGCAATCACACCTTTGCATTTTGAATATACGAACATATTACTTGTGTGGGTCTAGTTGGTAAAATCTTCGCCTAAGTGATCCAGCTGGCCTGAGTTCAAGCCCCAATTAAGATCAATAACAAATTTTGATTGTATATCAAACTTAATTTACTTACCCGGGTAAATTTCATCATCGTTTAGTTATCAATTTTATCAGTTAAACATTAAAAAATATTTTGTGAAAAAATCGTAGTGATAATAACATTCGAATTTATAGTTAGTTGCTACATTTAAAAACAATTAGTTTATTTAATAAAAAATAGTGTGTTTTTAGATTACAAACAATCAAGTAAGAATTTCTTACAACCATATTTTTAAATTAGCCTATTTATCGTATTGATTGGTGAAATATCGATTGTACGTACTAGAGAGAAGGGAAATGGCTGAAAAAAAATAAGACCATTTCAAGAGAGGAAAAAAATATTTTTCACTATTTTTTAACCGAATTCGGATACTGACAGCCGAGACAGGTACACAAGCGACCGCAGTATATTTATTCAGATGCATTCATTGAAATTTACAACATATAAACACCTTTTAGATAAATCGCTTTCTCACTATAATACTTGATATTTCAAAATGTAAAACAAAAATCGTTACTTCATGTTAAAAATATCAATGTTTACGCACTGTAAAATTTATTTAAACCTAGTCAAATCGAGTGAGACAATTTGAAGCTTTCACTCTCGCAGATAAGGCACACTTACCCTTGAATAGAGCCTGCTTGTTTGTATTCAGAGCAGGCAAAGGATAGTCGATCCAGACCTTTATTTTATCTGATCAGCAATCCATTCTCTAGGACTGTAAAAACATCGCTGTTTTATTTATGGGCGCTGGACTCAATTATTTTCAAGGGCTGTCGAAAAAATGAAATCAGCAAAATTTGTTTCTTTGCAAGAGTATATATTTAAGTATTACAAGTATTCTCAATGGATGTCTTTTGACTCGTAGATGTTGGAAAATAAGAAGTAAATGATTTAAATTTAATGCTTTGTACGCTTTGCAAGGGGTATTACTTTTTAGTCTAAAAAATAAAATAAAACATTCTAGACACTATACCAAGAATTTAAATATATATATATATCTTATATATATATTGTTAACATAAACCTTACTTTGTGAGAAATTGTATTGCTGCCTTAAATCAACTCGAGAAGAAAATTCATTACAAACAATAATACCCACGATCGTTAATATTCTAAATCTTGTATTTTACTTCCCGGGACTTAAACTCAGATCATGTGGGTAATTTTTTTACCAATCGACCACGGAGGCTAATAACAGTGTAACAACAAAAAATAAAAACTTGAAAGGGTTAACTACATCTTCTGAATTGTACAATTCTAAAATACTTCAAAAAGTAAATCATTTGTTTTTATATTTTCACACATTGATGATAATCACTTGTTTACTAATTTCACATGTATTAAATATGATCAGTAACAGTTTCGCCTATGACAAGCATGTAAAATTAGTATAAAATAGTGTTCTTTTTTAAATATATTTTCTTTTCACCAAGTGTTGACGGTAAACACCTTATAAGTGATAGCAATTACATTATAAATTATGTATACATTTATTACAATACGGCGTGCCAGCTTAATGAAACCGTTTTCACTGATGATTTTTATTAACTGACAAAATATTAGTAGTTCTGCAACTGGAGAAATTAAGAATTTTAAATACAAATACCATAAACATATAAAATCGTGTAAAGCCAATATGCAGTACAGTCTAGAGTCACTTGGGCGAGTGTCAGACTTGCAGAAAATAAAAATAATATTTTTCAAAAATGCAAAAAAACCACGATTTCAATTATCACTTGTCAGTTTTCGCAATTTCTAAATATTATTGATTTGTATACATAAATATTCAAATACTTGTCGTTTCTTTATATTTATGAGTACAACTTCCTACAGATATATTCTTGAAATTGATACTGACAGCTTAACTTTGATATGAAGTTCAAAGGAATTGTTTTAGTTCGAGAAGTTGTTCTATTTCACGAAAGAATAGTGTCTCTATAAGTGGTATCAATTGTAAGATCTGTTTGTTGAAAACACTTCTGACGTTTCTCGTCAATTTTTCCGATCTTTCAACAGAAAATACACTTGACATAGATACAAATAAAATAGTTTTTTTTTCTTAGAAATTGATATAGCTATTTAAAAAGATTTTTTATAATATTTTTTCTCCAAATAGTATACTATTTTTCAAACCGTATTCTTTCTTTATGTGAATTATTATTGAAGCATCTCAGTATTAGTTGTGTTGGGAGATTTGGTTGTTATTTTAGCTTATTTGTTTGGGAGCGGAAAAGGATAATAAAATAGGACTAAGATCATTGAACGACATTGAACCTGGACTTGGGCTTGTACTACGGATGTCACAAGAGAGCATGAACTATGCTTGTCTTTTCTAGCAACCAGATGAATCCCTTCGTCGTAAAAACTCACTGATGACCCTTCATATAGTATATTTTATAGAGCTACTGGAAACTAGGGTGACCTTAGAGGAAGCAAAGAAACTAGCGGGGATAGACAATCCACGAGGAACCACCATAATGTATTCCAAGTAGGGAGCGAATATATTTATAAAAAAAAAGAAAACTATTAATTTTTGCTTCTGTTTTATTAATTTAAGTATTAGATGAGTAGATGAGAATGAGCCTGATGATTTATAAATTTCTATTCGAAGGCATGGATGTATGTGATGTCTTGAATTCCTTACTCCTACCCATCCTATCCTATGCACTGTGCGTAGCGAGAGCGATTAGCTAACCAATAGTTCTGTCCTAGCCCTATCCTTCTATTCTACTCTCTTTGGAAAAAAAGAGGTTGAGCAACTGAGTAACAAGCAGTTCTCGTAGAAAAAATTTCGTTGAGATAAACTTCATTAGGAGTCTATATGCTCCACTTGGGAGCGGATATGGTTAAAAAAATAGAATTTTAACATTCTATTCATTTATGCGTTTAACTATCAATTCATTCATTATTTATGAAATTATTACCGCCAAAGAGATTTCAACCATATACGAAAAATTACCTATGGTTTTGAACACTAAACTACCAAATGGGTAACATTTCATAGCCTGGCACTATTTTTTTAATGTATATACGCAATAATTACAAGATATTCATCAAAGCTTAATATCTACACGAGCATTGCTCAAAACACAATTTTCACCTAATACATCGATCTATAAACAGACTCCTGCAAACAAAGTGCGCTCGTTGTGTTCACATAAATCGCATGAAAAGACGAAAGCTCCAAGATAGCTTCAGGCCACTCGGAGACAAAGCTTTCATAGAATAACACTGCGGGTACTTATAGAGCTTTATCCGATCAAGATCATATCAAAACAATAACAACGTAGCACACTCTTGAATAGGGTAATATTGTCGGGAAGGTGCTCTAAAATCATAGTCACTTTTTAGGTGTTCACTGTCTATTCTTGGTGTAAAGGCATTATATTTAAAAATAAAAACATTTTTTTACTAATTCCACAACATTAATCAAACGAATGAAGCATGGAAATTCGATATTAACGAATTACTTTTTAAATCATAATATGTTACCTTCTAACTTGATTTTTTTTATTTGGTTGTATTTTTTATTACAAAGAAGACTTCATTTGTTAGAGGTCCTAAGCATTTAAATTAAAGATAATTTAGTTTATGCTTCTTAAAACTCCAATCAACAAATTTTATGTTTATTTGGCATCGTTCTTTCTTGTGGCAAATATTCACATAATCTTTTTGACCAACAATCAGAGGTGCGACATAACAAATTAATATTTATAAACACACTTATTTTCCACATTACTTATTTTTTATCATGACCTGTTTAAATTAGTGGTATTCATTAATTTCGTGGTATTCAATAGTTTTTACGTCCCAAACATTTTGGTTATAGATAGCTTAGTATCGTTTATTTATTACTAGTATAATTATTTATAAATACTTTCATATTTCTTTTAACGATTGCTTTAACACAATATTGTTAGTTGTATTTCATTTTGTATAAATACTGATATATCTTTTTATATTTCATCAGTTGATCAGTTCATCAGTTGAACCTTGACATGATTTAAAATTAATAATGTGGCAAGATACATAAGTGTTTTATTTTCTATTAACATAAATAATTCTGTTTTTTTATTAAACTTTTAGAAAGTGTTTTAAATGTCATGTTCATTCAATAAAGACAAAGCTTTTATCATCGAACGAATATAAACAAATATTTTTATTGACTTGAATCGAAATATAAGAATGTTTGTGATAATTTCAACCCTTCTATTAATACACTGTTCAATTCCAAAAACAATTCACAGCGACAACAATTTTCACAAAACAAACTATTTTCATCATTGTTTAAATTGTTTTTTGAAAATAACTAAACAATTTAATCAATTTTATTCTAGGAATTCTAAAATATGGTCTCACGAATAAATAATGTTTCTATGATCATAACACCCATGCAGCACAAAATATGCTATTACATTTAATCAAAAATAACTTGAATACAGAAATAGTTTCATAAATTCATACATTTTAAGCGAAAAAATATTAAATTTTAGTGTTCTATACATCGAATTGACTTTTTCGGGTCTTATGGCGCAGCGGTTAGCGTTGAGGGCTTCTGAGCCGGATCTCACGGATTCGAGACCCAGTGCAAACATCATTTTTTCGATCGATTTATCGATTTCTGTTCGAAGACATGAGTGCTTGTGATGTCTAAAAATTCACTCTCACTCTTCTATGAGAGCGATTAGTTAACCACTAGTCCTTTTCTAGTCGTATCCTTCTATTCTTACTACTCTCTCTGAAAAAGACTGGTTGAGCGACTGAGTAACAAACAGTTCTCAAAGAAAAACTTATGTTGACATACCTCCATTCTTCTACACATATTCTCCACATTGCGAACGAACAAAGATAAAAAAAAATACATCTAATGTCTATAAAAATGTATTTTAAAGTAAAATCATTGTGTGAATGAGATTTACCTGTTAAAGAGTTTCAGACAAATTAAATGAAAATTTGCCAGTGCGCAGAATAATTTGATAGTCAAAAATGAAGTGCTGACATTTTTTATTCAAAATTGAGTTTATCCCAATAAAGTACGTTACCTTTGTGCGCGCGTACCTTTGAATTTTTTTTCGCCGGCCCGAGCAGGAGCCATCAAAAATGCAGACGGTGCTTTCTGTTATTTATACGATTAGGAGAGAAGCCTACCGCAGAGCCCACCCAGAGCTTTTTTGTTCAAATTTCTGCCCCTGGAAACCTTTTTTATGCGAGAGGTGCTGTGTTATTCCAAGGGAAGAGTACTCGAGATGTTCACGTGTAATCATTCTAAGTGGCTAGTTCACGAAGGTTTTTCGGCCACCCCTATTATACAGAAAATCATGATTACTCATTTTCTTATCCGGGTCTTTACCGAGCATGAACAAGTATATTATAAATACATTTATAAAGACCGACTATTTATGAAATACTCAACTAATTTTATTTACAATGATAAATTTACTATAATGTTTAACGTTATCAATTTTTTGGACAACAAGTGAATGATTCTGATAGATAGCATTTGTACTCAAAGTTTTTATTTACGTAATCTCAATAAATATAAGCTGTAGGCGATTTATAATACAATTCGACAAATAAAAAGTCTTTTACTGCTAAATTAACTGACCAAGCACGCTAGTGCATAGATCAAAATTAGTCTTGAGCAGCTTTCCTAACCATGAATGTGAGGTGTAGACTTTTTCAGTCATTAGGGTTGTGGAAGGCGGACATAGAACGTAGGCTGTATATATTAAAAACAACGTGTGTCGTGGGATGGTTTGGAACCATCTCGACTACCTTTCCGATAAAGCTTCAGACAGTTATAATTAATATCAGATAGAAACTCTGTCATTTATTTAGATAGGAACTTTTAGCGCATTAAAGTGGAAGTCTTAAAGTGGGAGTTTCGGTTAACTGTCCGGCCTAGTGACAATATCAGCACTTAAAACTGATACACACAAAACAGCGTTAAACCTCTAAACGTAGATCGTGGCGAGTGGTTCTGGAAATTGATGACTTGCTGTCTGGTACTACTACCTACAGGATCACATGATATTAACTAGAACGGTATATTTTAATACTAATTATTGCTAATGACAATCGAACTGGAAATCGTCACCTATGAAACTGAGCCGGTGACCACTGTCAGGTAGGAAACCACGAAGAACTTCGTTTGTATTAAGATTTATACAAAAATCTTTTGAAAAAATGTATTTTTTAATTTCAATATTTACTAAAATCCGGTTTAATCCGGTTTTCAAAGTTTAACAACAAACGGATAATTTTCTAATTGTAAACATTGCTCATTAAGTATAACTGAACCCTGTTACAAAAAAAAATACTTCAACTTACTACAATTGAGGTATTATTTGCGAACACGGCTCATTCCAAAATGTTTAGATAATAAAACATGAATGTAATTTTGAAAAACAATGTACACTTTTAACGTATTTTTAATTTTACATTTCATTGGAATAATATTTTGAATGTTATCAAGGCATGTTTGAGATTGATTTCCAGAAATACTTTTAAAATTTATTTTTATCTACTAAATTACATTTATGTTTCATGTTTCAACAACTATGGAATAATCCATGTTTGCAAATAAAAGTCTCAATTTTATTCGTTGTTCTGCGATAGGATATACATATGCTCTACAGCAAAAATATGTTCACATACAATTTTTTCAACACATTCATTATTGTCTACTCACTATTAAAATACATATTTTATCTTGTTTTATTTAAACCCATGGCAGCTTTTTAAATGAATAAAAAAACAATATAAGTTTTAATATTCAAAACCGGGCTAAAAAAATCAATAATCCGGCATTTGAATGTTGTAAAATTAAATATGAACTGTATCATAAAGTGCTGAAATCTATTAAAAAATATAAGGAAAATATAGTAAACACAACAGTATATTTATTACATTTTCAATGAAATCGAAAAGGGTATGAAATTCTCGTTTTTGGATTCCTTATTTGAATAACAGGATATTGCGTAACCGTAATGCTAACAGCATTCATAAAATCGATTCTCGGGTACGCCATTTTCATTACGCTTTTATGAGTCGACATAAAGCAATATGCCAATAAGTTAGCTAAGATCCGACGTAAATAAAGGTTAACCGCAGGCCTTAGTTTAAGGGATGTATATAAGCTGAGGTAATGGATAGGTATGGCACAGAAAGGGCTGAAAATTAGTCATCCCATAATAAAACCTAATTCTATCGGGAGCAATATATGCTATATCGTCTGCACATTCATAATACAGCTTCGGAAATTAAAGGAAACGAAAATATCGACGGTGTAATCAACGCATGTGATACATGCGTGGATACTTAGCCCAGTTAAGCAATGTATTTTTAATAATATGTTTAATTAATTAAATCTTTTTAAAATTATAGGTATTTAATATTATTTCTTTAAATCAAACAATGAAATCTTAACTCTCTAGTTGTTAACAATTTGACAAAACCTTTTTTTTAAATAATTTTAATTTAATTTAATATAACAGAACAGTTCTTTTTTCTGCGAGAAAAGTTTGTTACTCAGTCGCTCATCCTTTCTTTTTCAAAGAGAGTAATATTAATAAAAGAATAAGGCTAGGACAGTACTTGTGGTTAACTAATTGCTCTCGCCACGCCCAGTTATTAAATGATCAGAAGGGGTTTAAGGGAATTGTTAGAGCTTTGTATAAGATTTATAGATTTTAATTTTTTTTACAGAAATTTCGGTGAAGTGACCTGAAAGCTCGTTATAACATTAAAATAGTATTAAGATTTATTAAAGCTTCAGGTATGCTTTTAAGATTTTTAAGCTTATTTATTGATAGTTAAACTAGTTGGCCCACGCACAAGTGTTACTGAAAATCCAATTGATTTGAAATTGGATTTGAAACAAAAATACAAACTCAAACCGTGAAATTATTTAACCAGTATATTATTGTTTTACTTTTGTTTTCTACGACCTGTTAATGCGATGCAAGATTTCCTTATGCTGCAATGAAGTCAATGTGCAAGAAATGGCTCAATGCCACAATAGATATAAGATTTCAACACGCCTGATATAAAGATTTACGATTTAAGTACTCAAAGCATTAAAGTTATTAAGAGTTTTTTTATTAAAAATGTTATTCCATGATTTTAAAATAATTGCTAGCCTTTTTTTTTTACTTTTATGAATTACTCAACCTTACAATAATTAAGCTATGTAAATTTTCTTATATAAATATCCAGATTTCCTTTGCAGAACAATTTTGAGATCCTAACGTAACAGTATTAGAAAGAAAATTAACAAAAATAATACTGTCGAATAAATATTGAAACTGTCCTGAGAAGTTGAAGACAATCAATAAAGTTATCCGACAGTTTTTTAAATTTAATTAGATTATTATATTTATATAGGATTCTATAGTGTGCTTTTGTTAAAAAGCTTTTCTAAGAAAGGAAAGAGAGTTCTTATATTGTTTTTATGGCTATGTTATGCTTTACATGAAGTTAAATGTTTCAATATTTACGTAAGCTAGTTCCCTAGATGTAAAGTTTTGAGAAACGTAACGAAAATAAAAATATTCGACCCAAAAAATAATTGAGGTTACTTTTGTTACTTGAATTTATTAAAAATCTTTTGAAATTATGAAAAATATTCTCTTAAAAATTATTTACTAACTTATTTAATTAATTCTCACTTTTAACCATTCAAATGTCTGACTAAGCATATTCCTATTGGAATGGTTTTGCACGAATGTTTATAAATGCCCATGTTACGTAAATATTAACGTTCAATAACATCGACGTTAAATTCAAATATATATTTCACTTAGTACACAGCTCAGAGACATATAACGACTTCCTATTTGGCTTAAAAGCGCTCTCAAAAATATAAAGTGCACCCAATACCTGTGAAAGCTTACGTCATTTTTCGCGCGGAAATGTCATTGAAAAGTATTTTTTCCATCACGTGATTACAATATAAGAGAGTGAGTAAAGCTTGATTCATACGCGATAACCTCCCCCAAGTGTCCCCAGGGGAGAATCCAAAGTAGGGTTCACAAGAGCAATCTATTTCCGGTTTCTAGCTCTCCTTTACGCCACGTCATAAACATGGTGGTAGAATATGAAATACAGCCTCCTTCCAGCGTAAAACGCGTTTGGCAATTAGGCGATTTCGTGTTTCTCGCGTAAAGCCGCGGAAATTGATGAAATATTTTACTGACGTACCTATTGTTTTACACTATCATTGCCTAGTAGTTTTGTCTAAAACACTTGTTTTCTTTTGTGATAGCGAAAAAGTAGCTAAAAATACTACATTTAAATTAAAGTGAGAACGTCATTCTAAAGTTATCGGTGCTCACGCTTATTTCAACCGACTTTAGGTGACTTTCAACAAATTTAATGCATACGAAATCAATTTTACTACATATGGACCATTTATTGTGTTAGTCTTAGTTTATAATTGTGGATGAATTATTTATTATAAACAAATTCCCAATAAAAAAATGATATCTCCATTGAATTTTAACTTAATTAGAGGACAAAAAGTAAGGCAAACACCTATGCCGAGCTAATCTCATATATCAATGAAAAAAACAATATTTGTTATTATTCTTACTAGAATAGAATTATGGTTTTGTTAGAATATTGAAATGAATATTTATAAAATTGATGGTGGGCAGAAGCAGTAAGCCCACATTACCGCTAGTTATAAGAAAATTTTCCAAAATCAATTTATTACAAAAATGGTTAAATTACATACATATAATTTATTTAGTTTCTGTCAAGAGTGAGTTCTTTTTTCTGAGTAAGCACTTGTTAAGATTTTGTCGCATAGCCCAAAGTTTTTTATTATTATTAATACATATTGAAGGTTATTTAATAAATTAAAATATTTTTTAAGTTTACGGGAACAAAACAATTTACAATTGCATACAGAGTTAGCTCTTATTTACCACGTATAAGAAATTATTTCTATACATAATTCATCAAAAATATCATAGTGACTGGTTTGGAATTAGGTAACTGTGGTGGATGAAACTCTCAACTGCGTCAAACTTGTATGTGCATCGGTATGTCAGTTTTGACACATATTCCTATATTCCTGCAATTGCTCCAATGCCATAAATGCCAATCTCAATGATTATTTCAATTTGACTATGATATCTACATAAATCTAAGCGAATAGTTTCACAAAATTGAATTGTGACAACATACATATTGCTGTTGGTGTATCACTCAACAGCTTTTTTGGATGCAGGGGTGTTTTGCAAAATGTTTCTTATTGGACTAATCGTGCTATAGTTAAAATACGTTCGATAAATTATCTATTAATTGTTAAAGATCGAATACAATATTTTAATTTTTTTCAATGTCGTATCATAAAATGCGCATTTTTATGTAGATATCTTTTTAATATAGAATCGACCGTGCTTTATACATATTTATTTGATAAAATATTCCTACATGATGGAAATGAATACATAAATTGAAAAGCTTAATAATATTTAGTACGGCTCTTCTTTCATAGAAAGCTTCTGGCGAGATTTGTGTTTGTAAGCTTCCATTGCGAATTTAACGTTAAATAAAATACTCGAAAGGTGAAAACAACCTCCTGAGCCTTTACGAGCTTTCGAGGCCTTCCTTTTATTCGAACGTTAAATAGGGGACGACTTTCAAACGACAGCCTGAAACATGTGTTTGAATTTTACATCAGAATAAAGTGGTTGCGTTATATTATGCTCTATACATATATGTATATCTTAAACCGAGTACGAACGTATATGCCTGCCGCGTATACCTTGAGTTCTTTGCTTTTAACGTTTTTCTTTCAGATGATAATATAATGGGTAAGTTTAATAATATAGCTTCCTTTACAAATTGTATAATTTTCACAATACGGTAATAATAAGACGTGCTTTATAATTGTCACTTCAGTTAAAGTGTAAAGAGTTTTTAATTTCACCTCAATTCTTTACTTAAATCAATAA
Organism: Himalopsyche anomala; assembly: GCA_031772345.1. Taxonomy (NCBI): domain Eukaryota; kingdom Metazoa; phylum Arthropoda; class Insecta; order Trichoptera; family Rhyacophilidae; genus Himalopsyche; species Himalopsyche anomala. The sequence continues at coordinate 7,005,753 of CM062840.1, forward strand.
ACTCATTTAAAACGACGGATTTTCAGTTAACTGATTATATACAGCAGTTGTCCATATTGATTTTTTGACGCAAGGGTTAAATTATCGATTTTCCAAATGCATAAAAGTCACAAGAACAAAAATGTTCAAAATAAAAACAGTCTCAGTAAATATTCAATTGTAAATTTTAATTTAATCAAACAAGTTTGTGTATCTAGGATAATACACAGGGTATCTAAAATAAACATCATTTAACTGGTTGGGTTGGTCACATTTATTTATATTTATATTATTAACACCTGTTGTAATGGTTAACTTTTTTGTTGTTAAAAGATCGACTACATATAGTACACTACGAGCGGTAGTGAGAAACCAACGTGACTTATTTTGCCAAAAAGTAGCATGAACAAAATAAAATTTATTATTTAAATATATTTTTTTCTACAATCATGATTGAGAAGCCTTTTCTAGTTTGAAATACCTGCCATCACAGGTAAAAAACAGCTAACGGCATAATAAGTTTCCAGAATAATTATTATTTCTATCTTTAACCTTGGCAAATTTATTTCTGGTTTATTTTGTTTAATTTTTGTTCATCCAACCTTAACACGTGTTTCACTGAAAGATAAATAATATATTTAGAGTAAATTTTAGGGTAATATTTTATTACAAGCGCCTAAAGCCCATTTCAATTTCTTTCTCATAATATGACTCTATAAGTAATCATGAACTTTTAGTGTTCTAGAATGTTCTTAAGTAAAATTTAATTTGAATGATTTAAATTTGGTACGTTTCTATAAGTTTTATCACTAACGGCCCGGATTTTGCCAGTCGGCATTTTCATATACTGACAAAACTAATGGATACTAAATAGATAAACTAATCAATTAACCACTTTCATTTCTCTATTCAGCACCGCTTATTTTTAAGCAATTATTTAAATTTTTTATACCACTCAAAAAGTAACACGAATTAGAATTTAATTTATTTTAATTTTCATATTCAATTATCTTTTAATTCAAGGTATAATTTTTTATCTATTTCCACTCCTTATTAAGATCATATAAACAGCAGCTAAAATAACCATCAAAAAAATTTTTTGAAAGTTATAATGTTTTTTTTGGTTTATGAAATTTTCGCGAGTTTGTGAAAAAAGTATCTACATTGTAAATTAGTGGATGTGTGCTTAAACATTTAGCTAACAACTTTGTATGTAGGAAAAAATACCGTATTGTAATTTATCTGATTCTGGGCATAATATCCATCGACTGCTTGACATGTCCGGTAAATATGGTTTAATTAATTTTAATTATCAGCAAGGACGATGACGCTTCGGTCGGTCATTGCGGTGAGTGGTGGCAAAGGGTGTGGAATTTAATTAAATATCCCTCCCACAAGGTGATAATGGTAACTGCAGTAGTGCGCTAGAGATTTTAGGGGTACAGTGTTAATTTTGTGATAATTTATCATACCGATACATCGATATTACTTCATACATAACTCTTGATACCTTCGCTTTTAACGTGTGCTGTGTTAATTCTCTATGACATAACATGTAACAATAAACCTTTTAACGGACTAAACCAATATCCGATTCCTTCTCTTCAGTTACAATCGAAAGTTCAAATCGAAACGTCAAACAGCTTAGTAGAAACTACTCAATACTCAAATCGATATTATTTTGATTTGAGTGATTTATTATAAAGTGTATAAACTATGTTTTAGAATAAAGTTGTAACAACATTGAATTAAAAATAAATATTTTAGTAAAAATATATCCATAACAGTTGCTTTGAACGATGATATAAATAAAAATCGTATTACCAAATTCCAGTTTTTATACACTTTTTGGCCTTTGTAATTTAATGGTAATATCTTCGCTAGGCTTATGTCCAAAAAAAAGAATATTTTATATCTGAGAAGTGATATTTGAATTCTGTAATAACTATTTTTTTAGACATAACAAAGACCCATGCGTTCGAACCGAAATCGATAAATCAATAGAAAAAATGCCGTCCGTACTGGGACTTGATCCCATGAGGTCCAGCACGGAAGCCAACAACGCTAACCTCTGCGCCATATGACTCCCCCCCACCCTTCCGATTCTTCATTAACTGACATAGCGATAGCGATACGTTAACCACTAGTCCTTCTTAGCCTTATCCTTCTATCCCTACAACTCTCTTTGAAAAAAAAGAGTCACAAACAGTTCTCGTAGAAAATGTTCGGTTGAGATACTTTTATTAGGAGTTCATGTGCTCCACATTGGGAGCGGAAATGGATTTTTAAAAATCTATTTCCGGTGGAATAAAAACCTAAGCTATATTTTCACTTACATTCTGTGTTACACTGACCCATGTGCCATTAAGCCGTTGTCTGTTGGTAAACGAATAGCCTTCGTGGCTTGAGTCATTTATTTATAATTGATGGGGTTGACAGATCTCTCAAAACTTTGCGACTTAGAAAAGTTAAAACCATAAATTTTCAATTTACATATAGCTCTTTGTTGGTAGATAAACTATGTTGACTTACTGCAGTTTGAAAAATATACCTTGATTAAAATTAAATTTACTCAAAACTTTGCATTTTGGGTTTGGGTCGTTTGTTTTTTGAGTCTCTCAATTTATCTGGGCTTTAGCGCTGCTTTCTAATCAAATTGGATATGGCTTATTAAAAGTACTAGAATTTATTTATTTTTAATTAAAAAAATATTTGGCATTATAGCTAATGCCAATGCGCCTAATTTTAAAGTTGCTAGATCATACTAGAAAAACTCAATTAAAATTTATTGTAAGTCACTCGAGATCAACTCAAGGTAAATTGATATCACAAACACCCATAACTGAAATGTCAAATTTAAATTGAAACATCGATATTTAACATTGAGCTTACCGGGAATCGAGAGAATCGGATAGAGCGTGCTCTTACCAACTAAACCATAGCAGAACAAATTTTAAAATAACTTTTTGCTGTGAATTTAAACTGCAATACATTGTACATAAGACTTATTTATGTGTAAAGTTTCTTTACATATCTGATGTAGCCATGAACGAATCTAAACGTAGTTGCGCTTGTAGACTAGTTTACCCAATACAACGTATGTCGTAATAAAACGTATGTTGACGTGCTAGAGTTTATTACAGTGAAATAACGTCGACTAAAGACTTGTGTGAACTTAATTCGCAGTCGGATTTTGTGTATCATACTATTTTCTCGACATATTATACCATTTATATTGTATGTATGCGACTAAATCTGGCTTTAAAAGTAGCGGATTATCAAATAACTAATAGCTTTTAAGATTCAGCATTGCTATTTTATTTCAGATTCGCCTTAAAATAGGGAGCTATCTTTAATATTGACAATGCCTCGGATATTGCCGTAAGTGAAAGTAAAGAAAATATGTCCTCACATATTCTGGTAGAAGGTTCATTTGGCTACTTTCGAGTTACTCTCGAGACTTAGTTAAGAACTTGGCAAGTTGAAAAAATCTGTTTAAGTTTAATATCACATTACGAACAATCTCTGATAAAAATTGAAAACTTTTATTTACGAGCACCCACAATCAGTATTCGTAAGGAAGTTTTTTATATTCATTTGATTATATTTAAAACATTCAACTGATCAAATCTGCATTATTTAAAATTTTATTAAAAAATAGAGAAAAGAATTTACTAAAGTACTTACTCTAGAGGTAAAAAAGGCCAATAAATTTATAGTTCAAATAGTTTCAATTGGCAACAAAAAGTCGAGTAAAATCATGAGATAAAATTTGCCAAAAAACTAATGAATTCAAAATTAAAATGAATGTTTTTTCCCCACTCTTTTTGCGACACATGTAAAACATTAACTAGGATCCAAGCTTGCTTGCTTTGTCATCGCCTATCGCTATTTTTTTAAACCATAACTTGTATTCTTTAAAACCGATTGCTAATTGCATTATTTAACATCAAGAGTTTTTATTAATTTTAATTATAGTCTCATCTACGATTTTTAAACGTTTTCATTTTCTACTTATCCTTCCGGTTGTGTTAATATTTTTTATTTGTTTAAGTTCAATAGTGAATGGTTAAAAGATCGATCTTTCGCAGCTCTGAATAAATTTAATGACATTAATAATAAATGTGTTTCTTTTAATGATCGTTATCGCGCTAAAGAAAGCAGCCTTGAAACAGCGATTGTGAACACATAACTGGTTGTGGTCAAACAAATAATCTATATGTTATTAATCATTTGCGTAAATCTAACTGTTCTAAATCCAATAGTTGGGAATTATAAGTATTCTACACAACTATGCATTTTTACACACAATATAAAATTAAAGTATACACAAGGTAAACTAAATGTAGTGGCGCTACTTTGACGCTGCCAACTTTAATAATATGCAACGTAATAAAACGTTTGTCAGGCAAAATCTCGCTTGCGGTATTCAGACGTGTCAAAAATCTCGGTCGAATTTTGTATCTCATATTGTAGATTTGAATTCCGCTCACCGTACATCAAAGTATCAAAAGGCAATATCCGGAGACGAATATTGGGCACATTTTTTACTCGGCCGACGATGCTTTGTGTGCGTTTTTTTTTTCGAAAATGATGTAAATGACACGACAAAAAAAAGGTTTTAAATTCATTTATGTGACTCGGTTTCCGGTATAAAAATACTCAATACAATCAAAAAGAAGAAAAAAATCTATTTATTGTTTTAGATCACATTATGAATTATCTTATTTAATATGGTAGAATATTATGATTGTTGTTTGTAACAGAAAAATTTTCAAAAAAACTAGAATATGTGATGTAATTTTTTCATTTGTCGTCCACTGTGCTAAACTGGAAATACATTTTCTTCCAGCAATCAGGTTGTGTCTGGACACTTTTCTCGGCAAAGTCCATACCAAAATTAGATTGTTTTCCATTTAAATTTTAGATTTTCGACATGTATGTTTGTGATGCCTTATCTCTTCCAACTTTCTAAAATAAATTTGAAAAAGACAATTCTCATTTGTGTTCATGTCATTTCATTTATAAACTTCAAAATATATCTTGCTGTAGCTGTAAGTTGTAATCCCAAATACTAAGCAAAGTTTTTAGTTCCAACGGTATAATATGATTTATAATATATTTATGACATTATATTTGATATCTAGTCCGTTTTCACACCGTCGTTAATCTTGTTACTAAATACCTAAAAAAATACCGTATTACAATGAAGTTTTATCGAGTACATGCAAAATTAGTTAAGTTAATACTCGTCATTTAATATTGTTTTTATTTTTTTTGTCAATTCTATTGATTATTTGTGTGTATGTTACTAAATTATATAGGTTTGCAGTTTTGTTTTTGTATATAATATCGTCGCCGTGCTGGCAGAAGTTAATAAGTTGCATATTTATAGTGCTGAAAAAACATCAAATGAAAAATTTAGCTTTTATTTTAAAGCTTCTTACTTCGATATATTCTGATACATAGGTATTTATTATATCAAAATATAGACGCATTTATGCCGGTCTGAGTTTTTTTATTATTGAGAAGTTGCAATTACTTTTTTTTACATATGCATTTATAATTCCATACAAACCTATCAAGGGGGCGGTGAATTGCGAGTGGTTATATAGCTACTAGTACCTTTCTAGGCTCTTACTATTTACGGAAAATATGAGCGTTTGAATAACAACCAGCTTTTGTAAAACAACATATCTTGTGATGTTACTTTAGATACTAAATTCAACACATTGGGAGCTAGAATATTTCATCTTATTATTTTTCATATCCATATACTTATAATATGACTGTATTTTCAATAAACCTTTTTTGTATGATTAAAATGATTAAAAAAATCTGGATTATTTGGTCTCATTTTATGAAATAAAACCAAATGTAACACTATTCACAATATCATGTTTATGATTTGTCGGCCAACATTCATAAACCATCCGATAAATACATTATTTGTTAATGTTCCGTCCATGATATTTAGGGTTAAGTAAAAACTGTTGTTTGTCATTTTCTCCAATAATTTTAAAACATAAAAATATCAAATCAATATTCATACGAGCCCATTTAAGTAAAATGAACCAAATGGTATTTTAAGAAAAAAATAACTTAGATGCATCATAATATTTTACATATCTTAAAGTATCAAATAAAATAAGTACAAAGTCTAATATTAGAGTATTACAAATTTGCCACATGGCTCGCTTAATTTCTCAAGGGCACATATATTAAGAAAAATAAACAATATTCTATTCTTTCATTCTTGTTAGTCACTTTTTGTAAATATTTAAATTTCATTTACATGTATTTTTCAAATTTTCAACATACTTAATTTGTCATAATTACACTTCACAACATCAAACGCACGAATTTTTCATCAAACGCACGACATCGATATATTTATCAACCCTAGTAATGCTTTTTGATACCGTCTTAATCACGTGTTATATAGACAACCTTCGTTTTAAAAAATCCCAATCAAATCACACTATTATTATTGTTTTAATTTTTTGTTAATTTAATGACTTATTTTATTAATTCCACCACAAAAAAATGTCTGTGGTCGTATAGTCATTTTGTTTTGTCTTTGAATAAACATATAAATAACGCATAATTTATAACTACAAATAACGAGCCAACACAGGAATTTCATTGTACTCAATGAAAATTTTAATTTTGGTATTTCAGTACGATTTCATATTGTTGCACTGCTGTGGTTGTATTAGCCGATTAGCGTAGTTTTGTTTATCTTGTTTTAAAGAGAAGAATTTGTTCTTTCATTATGAGATTTATATTTCAACTTATCGATACCCTGAAAAACAATATATCTACTACAAACAATGATTAATTAGTGCATTATGATAGAAATATATCTGTTTCAATTGAATGGATTTAAATACACAATAGTTTTATATGAAAATAAATGAATTTGTCAACCCTTGTGCAATCACAAACATGTTCATTGGTCCGTTAATCATTTAAACATAGATTATAACACTCAGAGGCCAATCCATTTCAATTTATTGTATGTACAACACAGTGTTCCAGTTTGTATAGGAATTAGCATATTATCAAATAAACCAGCGATTGATCGATGCGCATTGGGAATATATCCAAGTTTTATGAATAGATTTCAAATTGAAAAACTAAAAAGGCATTGGATGCCATTTTCATCGTTTCGTCCGAGCTAAAAAAATAAGAGTTGAAATATATTCAATTTTTTGAATTAGAATTTTCTTGTTAGAACTAGAATAATGAGGTTAAAATAACATTGTATATTAATTCTATTTTTTGTCGTATGTATTTCTTTTTAAATATAAGTTAGAATGGTAGAATATATGACAAGATATTTTGTGTATCTATTCTAAGCCAGTATATATTGATTTCGACTGTGGAAAGGAAAAAGAACGTGACACATAGTTTTTTCAAAACAGATTTTTTTACGATAATCACAATGTATCACAAACTTGATACACGTTCTATCAAAAGGATGCAAGCTGCAAATGCCGAATTAGTATCTTAATTTAGCATTTAAGTTTGAAAAAGATTACCTTGTAAAAAAATAAAACCAAGAAAAAAGACTAAAATAATGGTTTTCCCACGTCAATTTCTTTAATTAATATTAGATTAGGTATGTCAATTAAACTCCAGTTTTGAAGTCTCCGTGCAGTTAAACGTTGTGTATTATTCATAATTTGCATGTGACCCAAAATCATCAAAACACGTTTGTTGCGACTCCTGTAAAATTTTATTTGTGTGGATTACGTCCTTTTTCCTTTCCACAGTCGATATGCTAAACAAACTTCAGACATAGTTAAAGACATAAAACAATGAATTTATTTAACCAAATAAATAACTGTAAAATCAAAATGCCTCTTACGTCGTTTTGGCGTAGTAACAATTTTTATCTATTGGGCAATTCCATTTTGTATGGATTATCTGATATCGCAGTCCCATAATTATTTTAAAACTGTACATATTACGTATCGCTACTGAAGCCGATTTGATTTATTTATTCGTAGAACAATATTTTTATATCGGCCTCACATAAATGTAGAGCGTTTTATGCAAATACAGTAAATGTAAAGATTATAAACGTATTTGGGAGACTCAGAAGCGAAAGATATTGGATGTTTTTCTTGTATACAAAAGAAGGACGGAGAAAAGTGGAAAAGGAAGCCAGCTTTCGATCAGAACCTAAGAGAAACCTATTTGTACATCAATTTTTTTTTATGCAATACAAAAATTCGTTGGCTTAGAACACGTAGGTTACGGATTTGAATTCCAATAAGAACAGTTTTTATAGATAATTTTCCAATCTATTGATGGATTTCTGTTCGAATGTATAAATGTATGTGATGTCTTGAAACCCTTCTTTCTTTCCACCCATCCAATCCTTAAAAACGAGGCGTATTGAGAGCGATTAGCTACAAGTAACAAGTAGTTCTCGTAGAATAACTTCTTCTAAAATACCTCCATTAGGAGGTTATATACTTCACTTTAGGAGTAGACATGTAATAATAAAAACATCATAAAAATATTTACAAATTAATTCCCACATTATTTGATCTTAAAAAACGGTCATAGCTAGAATTATAGGGTCACGATCAATTCGGCGAACCTATAATCCTGGTATTGCAAAAACATGTAAAAAAAAACAAATAACAAATCTAAATATTTGTTTTATTTAATACCATAATATTTAAAAATAAAATAATTTCAGACAGTATAGCTTAGTTTTCAAAACATATTTTTTTTTATTCAAAATACTATTTTAAATTGTATCATATTGAAGATAATATTTCTTCACTGATACATTCGAGATACATTCATATTTGATTAGCAAAATAAAATATAATCGGAGTAATATATAATAAACAACAAGTAATTGATCTAATGGCTTTAATAAAATTACTTGCAATACAGAATGCTTTTGCATCAAGTGACTCTATACAGAAAGCCAAAATAATAATAAAAAAAAAAACCTTTTCTACAAATGAGTCGTCTGGTATCAAAAGCAGAACTATCCCATATATGTCGAAATCAAACTTATGCTGTCACATTATTCTGTTGGTTATAGTGTATGGCTAGAAAATAAAAAAATGTTTAAAAATCAAATAAATGTGGTACAAAAACACAAAAGAAAATGATGCTTGGTATCAAAAGCAGAACTGTCCACGACGCTGGAAACAAAAGTAGAATAGTTTGGTAAATCAAGATTTCGACCAATCACAGAGTTACTTTAAATTTTAAGAGCTATGTTTAAAATTGAGTTTAAATTGATAAAACTCAAATAGCCAACAATACGTTTTTCGTGTTTTTCTCGCAACTTCAAAAAATGGACAGTTCTACTTTTGATACTATTTTTTTCTTTTTTTACCATAGCTGCTCCCAATGTGGATCATATAAACTCCTAATGGAGTTTATCTCAACAGAAGTGTTTCTACGAGAACTGCTCGTCACTCAGTTGCTCAACCTTTTTTTCCAAAGAGAGTAGGGATAGAAGGATAGAGCTAGGACAGGACTAGTGGTAAGCTAATCGCTCTTGATACGCCCTGTTCATAGGATAGGATGGGTGGGAGGGGGGAATTCAAGACATCACATACAACCATACCTTTGAACAGAAATTCATAAATCGATTGAAAAAACAGTTTATAAAACTGCTCGTACTGGGATTCGATCCCGTGACCTCCGTAGCGGTAGCCAACGACGTTGACCACTCGACCACATAGGCGGCGATACTAAACGACTCAAATAATCATTTTTTTGTTAAGATCTTGGGTATTATTCTGTATGTAAACCGTATAAACAAGGGCACGTATTCATAATGCTATGGCAGACTTAGCAACAGAAGATTTTATTTTAAATAAATTGGCCACAGGGCTTTGGAAAGTTTGCAAGACAAAATTATTTCACAGCAATACTAACAGAATACTGGCGTGGAACCCGATCAAAGTTAACTAACGCTCAAGTTATAGCTGAACTTACAGCGCCTCAAAGCATCTGGCCGTTGTTTCTACATCAAAATCAAAAAGGGATCATTTTGTAATCAGAGACCATTATATTACGACTTGTAAATTTATTAATTTAAATATTAATCAAGATTTAGTTTTGCAAGTCAACCGACGGATTTTACTTACCATCGTCATGATATGTATTATTTATATTTATTAGGAAAAAAAAATCCTTTGTACTTCACTTTTAGGGTGTTCACTGTCAATTTTTTTTTTTTTTTTTTTAACCATGTCCGCTCCCAATGTGGAGCATATGGACTCCTAATGGAGTTTATCTCAACAGATGTGTTTCTACAAGAACTGCTTGTTACTCAGGTGCTCAACCTCTCTTTTTTCAAAGAGAAGGATAGGGCTAGGACAGGACTAGTGGTTAGCTAATCGCTCTCGATACGCCCCGTTCATAGGATACGATGGGTGGGAGGGGGAATTCAAGACATCACATACATCCGTGCCTTCGAACAGAAATTCATAAACCGATTGAAAAATCAATTTATAAAACTGCCCGTACCGGAATTCGAACCCGGGACCTCCGTAACCGAAGCCAACGACGTTGACCACTCAACCACACAGGTGGTCAATACTTGGTGGAAAAGCATTATATTAATAAAAAAACAATATTCCTTTGTACTTTGTTCTACTTTATTTTAAAGGTCATGACCGGTTTCGTTCATTTCGAGCATTGTCAACTGATAAGAAAAATATATGTACAGTGCTATTTATACAAAAATAAAGTAAAATAAAAAGGTTAAAACAACGATTGAAATTAAAAAGAATTTACAAATAACAGTATAAGTGACTCTATAATTACACAAAATTAAAAAATTTAACACCTCTGACATATAATTAAAAAATCATAAAAAATTAATCAATTTTAAGTGGTGACTGGTGGTTATTATGAACATAATTGAAATTTGGGAAGTTTTTAACAAAGTGATATAAAATTCTACATGACTAAAGTAACTTATTTACCAATATCAGGACTGGTTTTGCTTATGGCGAGCATTATCAGCTTATGAATATAATGCATTTCCTCCAAGTATTATTTTTTTTCCTAAAAGTTATTTTTATTTGTTACTTTTAAAAATTAAATTATTCTAAGTAAGTCGGGGTCGGCAAACCGTGGCTCATTGGAAAGGTGTTTTCCGCTCTTCAGACATCAACTCTTAAGCTTATCACGTTGTTTAACCTTGAAAATCCATACATATTTATTGCATAATTGTGGTTCTCTGATACTTTTACTATCCTGTTTTTTTGGCAACTTAGCTCTTCTCACTTTAACGCTTGCCAACCCCTGATTAATGGGACAAAATACTATTTTTAACTGTAAAACACGTTACTGTTTTTATTGTTTATTTATTATGTATGATTTTAAACTGATCCTGTTATGGGCCCAATTATAATTGCTTAATAAATGCCTTAGATATAAAAAAAAACATGTGTCGTCAATCGATTTTACCGCACGATTGCGTTTCTAAAACATTTATCCCGAATGTACACAAATTGTACAGTTGTGCCTCTTTATTTTAATATTATTGATTGTTCGTAACACAAAAGTTTTAATGTGATGTCCAACGTCTGTAACCGACAAGCTTCAACAGTTGCGTAACTGCTGACCACAAATACAATTAATTTTGACAGTATGAAAATTTTATTACGTAGACCTATGTATTTTTTAATGTTTTTTTTTTACAATATCATCATATATGGCTGATTTAATATATTAAACCAGCTATGTAATGCTTGTTTTCCACCAATAGACGTTGCCATGCGGAAATTGTAGCTGCTTTATTCCATTGTGCGCTAAATCTTTTCTAGCAAATGCAATAAAATCTATTAGCCGATATACGAGAAGGCTTACGGCAAGCTTTACGAGATCGTGTAGTACACTTTACGACCATTAATAATTCATTCCTTTAATTACCTGATAGTGAAAAAATGTTAATGTACATATGTATGTACAACTTTTCAATTGAATCAGTATCTGTGTGTCGAAATACAAAGCAGTTTTTCTTTAATTAAAAATTAAAATATTTACATTTTTTCTTATCTCATCTTAAAATTCAATTATTATTTACGTGGCCTTTTTTTCATTGGTTATTTCACTGGTCAATGTAAATTTGATTAAGTATCGTACTCTGTGTTGTTGTTTTTTTCCCATGTAGTCTTTCCGTCTTGGATAAGGTGTTATATGAAAAGAAGAATGTTTTCTTCTACAACGTTTATTTATTGTTTTCTTTTTTGGTCTTACAGTTTTAAGAGATCATTGGCTGCCTCAATAAGTCTTGTATACTCCGTCAAAAAGACCAATCTCTGACATCCAGCATTTGTGATCCCGTTTATTTAACTCTTGAGTTATTATTGATACGTGAAAATTCTGTCATTAAAATATAACATGTGATGTAAAACAATGATGTATATTAAATATTTTACAATTGCAATGTAATTAAAACAACAGTTGAGCACAATCAATTGTTTCATACTCAACCATTTTCATTATTTATAATAACAAAAAGGAAAACGAAAACACATTTCATTATATCTGACGCTCATTGGTTAATATATCACCACAGTACAGAAAAACACAGAATTGAAGCGATAAAATACAATACAGCTATAATATCTATATATATAAAACAGTGGGGTTATTTACACCTCGTATATCTCGAGAATTGCTGCACGGATTTAAATGATATTTAATTTATTAAATTTGTCTTTGCCGAGAATAGCAGAATAAACATTAAAACATCGGAAAAATATCACGGAAAATAAATTATAAAGAAAATAATATTCTCATACAGAACAAAATTTTCAAATTACGAATAGCTTCAAATAATGGCATGTTGTTTTATGCTGGGTTCAGGTAGATGACACTAGATGGCACTGTATTTATACGATTGACTTTTAAATTTTTTTAAATTTGGAGTATAATCGATGATATGAAATGAAAACGAAAGAAAATCGGATAATATTGAAATGAGGTTATGTTTATAATTAGGTATGATACATTTTTTTTACAACAATATTACGATGTTTGCATGAACGTTGGTCTACTCTGAGATGCCACTTTATTACACTTCGACGCTACATCGAAGACATTTTAACGTCGAAAGCAAGGCGATGCGGTTCCTGATCACCCAAATGACTACTGATGCTCTTGGTCGCATTTAAGAAATTCTTTCTGAATCTCCAGATACGCACATAATTGTCTATCATTATCTTGACATGCTTGCCATCCAATACATGTGAACTGTGGAACAAGGTACAAGGATGACATGTCAGAAGACATTTACATCATTTAAATCGTGTCAGTTCAGGGAATCCCGATCTCAAGATGAATGAAGAGATACAAAACCAGGCTTTGCTTTAGATCGAAGACATGTGTTACCTCATGTGAGACAGTTTGTTAGTCAAGTTAGGAATGCCAAAGCCACATCGTGGAATGAACGACGCTTTCAATCGAGAATTGGAACGTTAATATTTTCGAGATACATTGAACCAATCACTTCGAACGAATGTACCACTGTTGAACCCACAACAGAAGGAAGTGTACGATACGTTAATGAATGCAATTGATGATGGAAATGGTGGCTTATTTTGCCTTGATGCGCCTGGTAGAACTGGGAAGATATTCCTCATTTCATTGATTATGGCCACTGTTCGTGCGAGACCCGAAATTGTTGTAGCAGTTTCTTCTTCTGGAATAGCGGCTACGTTGATAAAAGCATGCCAAACGGCTCATTCAGCGTTGAAATTTCCGTTAAATTTCCAAACGACTGAAAAACCGACATCCAATATTGCGAAACACTCAGCAATGGCCGAAGTTTTGGAAGCGAGTAAAATCATCAACTGGAATGAATGCACAATGGCGTACAAACGCGCATTGGAAGCACTCAACCGAACTATGAAAGATCTGCGCAGTGACTCAAGATGTTTTTCAGGCGCAATGATTTTACTATCTGGCGATTTCTGCCAAACACTACCAGTCATTCCAAGATTGATCGTTGCCGATGAAATAAACGCTTGCTTCTGCTGACGACAAACATGCGAGTTGCATTGCTAAACGATCCATCTGCCGAAGATTTCTCCAAGCAATTGCTGACTATCGGTATAGGCCGTGTCCCTGTCGACGAATCGAACGGATTGATTTCTTTGTTGACGATTTTTTGCAATTTCGTCTCAACGAAAGACGGCTTCATCAACAAAATGTTCCCGAACATCTAATCACAAAAATCACAATTGGTTGATTGAATGAGCAATTCTTGCAGCAAAGAACAAAGATTTGGATCATTAAACTTCAAAATCAAATCGTTGATCTACTGCATTCCTTTAAATCTATTGACTGTGCCACGTGAATTTCGTCATTTCAATGATATTAAAATAGTTTTCATTTTGAATTTTGCACATTTATTGAACATAATTCATTTTGAGTATTTATTTAAACTGAATTTAATTCAGCCAATAAATTAACACAACATTTATTAATTTTGAGGCGGTACGAAGTTTGTCGGGTCAGCTATTTATATGTATAATAATTTAAATTAGAA